>CM060624.1:37330188-37367688 GCA_030578275.1 Meda fulgida | reverse complement strand
GTTTGTGCAGACTCCGCTGCCGGAGCAGGAGGGCCCGTCTGCAGGGTCCATGTCCACGTTTGAGCTCATGAGCTCTAAAGATCTGGCCCATCACATGACTCTCTATGACTGGGAGCTCTTCCACTGTGTACATGAGGTACATACACACAGTTCTGCTGCTGTTTTAACATTCCTCTCACTTATAGAAATCACAATTCTGTCATCATTTTCTCACCCTCATGTCGTTCCAAACCCTTGAGACTGAAGATAGTCAAGTCAAGTCACATTGATTTATACAGCACTTTTTACAATACAGATTGTTTCAAAGCAGCTTTACAGAGATAACAGGAAAATAATGGTGTAATAATATTGTTAAATATAAAATGAAATGTCCCCAATTGTTCCCCAATAAAATTAACTCCATTGCAAGTTCTTTCCCCCAAAAGTCTGACGCTTTAAAAAGTTCATAAAGAGATTAGAAGTAATATGGATGAACAGACAAGTGCACTTTGCAACTATGTCAAATTACCAATTGTAATAATGTCACATTAATAATGTGTAATGTCAAGTTTTTCTTGGTAACACTTTAATTTACAGTGGCCTTGTTGCATGTTACATGTACTTACCACAGTAATACCAGTAAATATGCATAATTACATGCAACTAACCCTAAACCAAACCCTAACCCTATAGTAAGTACATGCAGTTAATTATTATTACTCAGTGCTTAAATACATAAATACACTGTAACATAAAATACATTAAAATAATGTGGAACTGTATTTTTGAATCATAATTAATATCTAATTGCAGCTTCAATGTGTAATTGCAAACATATTTAAATACATAACTTACACTTTTCAATAGAAATTACATTAAAGTATATTTTAGTTGATCATTAATGCTTGTCAGTACATTTAACAGTAAACTTTAACCATATTTCAAAGACAACAGAAGTACAGTAATTATATTACTTATAAATGTACACTTAAGTCCTTCTCTAAAGTTCAGCTAATTGCATATATTCTTTTTACATAGTTTATAATTTCCTTAAAGTCCCCCTGTAGTCAATACTTTTATCCCTTAAAACTCATATTTGATCACCAAACTGACATATTTAAAAAAAAAAATTCCTTGAAAAAAATCTTCATGCCTTAAAATAGCTTGAATGTTACTCTACTCCCTTGCCTCATTTAGTATACGCGGTTCTATGCATATGCAAATGAGCCCCGCCTCCACTCACTCACTCACTCAGTGATCCAATGGTTGACGATCACACGTTGATCTGATTGGTTACAAGGTAGTTTGTGACGTCAGAAACACCAGCGATTTCACACCGTGTTTTTGAGACTGTCTTTGTTTCACTGCAGTTTTAAGGAGAAAACACTCAGCAATGCTGTCGACTTATGAATTTACACATGGTTTGTCTCAAAGGATATTAAAAACAGCATATTGACATATAAACAACATTAAAAACTTGATTTTCACCCCAAGGGGACTTTAAGTACTCTTTTCAAAAGAAGGTTACACTTTATTTTAAGGTGTGTCCTTGTTACAGTGTAATTATACATAAGTACTAAGTAATATTACTATAGGATTAGGGCTTGGTTCAGGCTTAGTTGCATGTAATTATGCATAATTTATAGTTATTACTATAGTAACTATATGTAACGTGTAACAATCACACTGTAAAGTAAAGTGTGTTTTTACATTTATGAACCGCCAGGTCTAAACTAGTAGTCAGTTTGAGTAAATCTGCATGCACTTGTGCTTTAGCATGAGCTGATCTACCACACGTTTGGCCGTCCGCATTTCAAGAAGACGACGGCTAACCTGGACCTGTTCCTGCGGAGGTTTAACGAGGTGCAGCTCTGGGTGGTCACTGAGGTGTGCTTGTGTCCCACGCTCAGCAAACGCGTGCAACTGCTCAAGAAGTTCATCAAGATCGCAGCACAGTGAGTCTCCGGGGGGGTTGCTGACATGTGCGTCAATGTGTGAATCACTTTATTCTGCGGAGTTAATGTAATATTCTCTGACAATTAATTGCAATGTTAAAAGTTAGAATTGACATTTAATGACATTAGTTGAACCTTTTTGACTCGCTTAAGTGTAGGACGTACATCTTGAAATTTCATAATGACTTATTTTCGGACATAATTCAAACGTTTATACACGTTTGAATTATGGTTAAAGTGTATTGCAAATGGACTGATAAGTGTTTATGGTAAACTAAAATAAAATTTCTAGTGAAAACTGTCATATGTTTAAATATATTTGTAATTACGCATTTGTAATGATGAACTCACAATTGAAAACAAGTGTACTTAAATATCATTAAAACATAATCATTTAAAATGTACTTTTATGTACTTTTAAAATGTTCTTCTAAAAGTAAAACTTGTTATTTGACATTATTTCAAAGGGCACCTTTTAAAATCTACTTAAGTGTGTTAAGAAACATGAAAGTTTACTTCAAGTACACTTAAGTGGACTTTTATTTCATTAATATTATATTATCTTTTTTTTTTTTAAATATAATTTTAAGTTGTGTGTCACAGTGTGTGATGTGGATTAACCCTGAAAACGCATCTTTATCGTCTTTATCGACCCGGGACGTCATTCACTACTCTCCCGCTCATTTTAGACAAGTTAGACATTAACCTTATTAGTATTCCTGAAACTATTCATTATAAACAATATAACAAGAAAAAGAATGACATTTTTTGTAAAGAGTTTGTAGGTTTGCTAGCGACCCGCTATGGGAGCTTGTTTCCACCACAGAATAACAAAATGTAAAAGATAGTTGCGACTTTTTACAGTTTATATCAAGCAATTCTGACACCTTTTCTCAGAATCGAGTCGCAATTGTGTGTCATAAAGTCAGAATTGCGAGTTAATTTCTAACACACACACAATTGCGACTTTATATCATGCAATTCTGCCTTAATAACTCGCAATTGTGACTTTATATCACGTAATTGTGAGATAAAAAGTCAGAATTGTGAGATAAAAAGTCGCAATTACCTTTTTATATTTCATTATGTGGCAAAAATGTATCAAAATATCTATGTAATAATTTTTTTATAATTCTTTTGTAATTGTTATTAAAATATCAGGGAAGTTTTATTCTATCGTGACCGTTAGAGATCCGTCCGTGTTAATGTAGATCCGTGTCGCGAAAGACCTGAATATGTAATAATGATTGGCGAGGCATTCGTGCATGTAGAGTTAATCCGAAGCTATGGTGTCCTGACTGCACTTTTCTCAATTCTGTGTGTTTGCTCTTTTTAAGCTGTAAAGAGTTTAAGAATCTGAACTCCTTCTTTGCCATTATCATGGGCCTGGGAAACCCTGCCGTCTGTCGACTCAGTCAGACATGGGAGGTGAGCATTCACTACACACACACACACACACACACACACACACACTCTCTCTCTCTCTCACACACACACACACACACACACACACACACACACACACACACACACACACACACACAATGACTGCTTGTTCCTAAGCATGTTTAACACTGATTCAGCTCTCACAGAATAAGAGTTTGCTCTCTCACAGAAACTGCCCAGCAAGTTCAAGAAGTCTTATGGAGAGTTTGAGAACCTGATGGTGAGTTCAGCTCTGGTAAGCTAAGCATTTAACCCAATATTAACGACACTTAAAGAGAACGTTGTTTTTCTCATTGCAGGATCCCTCCAGAAATCACAGAGCGTATCGACTTACAATGGCCAAGTTGGAGCCGCCGATCATCCCTTTTATGCCTTTATTAATTAAAGGTGAACTTTCATCACAAACACCAACTAAATGTGTCTTTTGCGTCCACATGTGTAAATGTGTCTAAATGTGTCTGAACACATCTACTTGCTCTTTATTAATGGCTTTTTCAACACTTTTGAATAATTGTAAAGTTAGCACAGCCAGGAAGAATGATATAGACTATGAAATGAAAGTATGGGAACTCTATATTTTAAATGTAAATCCATATATTTGTTTACATTTCTTTTCAAATGAATGATTAATTTGGTGGCATTTTCCACATTTCTAATTAATTCATTAATAAATGAATACAGCACACACCTCTAGATAAAAAAAAAAAAAAAAAAAAAAAAAAAAAAATATATATATATATATATATAAATTTAGTCCAAATTTAAAATTTTCTAATTTAAATAATTGAGTTTTAGATAATTATTTTTTTTTTATAATTGATCTAAAACTGGTTTTAATATTATATGGTTAATTGTAAATATTTTTAGATAATTTAATTTTAAAATTTCACTCATCTTGTCAGGAGTAGATCGGTATCTCCAGCAGTCACTATGCAACGATCTCTATCCCCGGATTACTAATCACCTGCACCTGTTCACAATTAGTAGTCACATCCATCCCGGCATAAAAACACCCAGCTCACTCTCAGTCATTGTCAAGCCTCCAACAGGAACAGACCCAAACCCAGTTACCAAGAAACTCTCTGTGTCATCCAGCAGAAAGTAACGTAATGTATACTTACCTATAGTATACTAACCTTTATATCCATGTTCTGATGTCCTTAGGATCCACGTTATGGTCTCTGCCCGGTCCTGAACCCAGGTATCTTTCCTGAATCTCGTTCGCCAATGGATAACCTGAAAGAAAGAAAGCAAGTATCACAGAACTGAGTTTGTTTGATGTAACGCACATTGAAGAGGATCTGCTCACCTAAAAGTCTACACGCCAGAGTATCCGTCTTCTATTCACCTTGAAACACCAAAACCCTTTGAGCACGCACCTTGTATGTGACGAAATAAAGTTTATGTTCATTCACTTACCTCTGTCTCCGAGCCTGTATCCTGACAGAAGGCTTGACCGTAAACAGAAAGAGGTGAAGAAAGGATGGATGCAAATCAACCTGTCATTGCTGCGACAAGTTCCACACCAGCTACCACGGTAAATCCAGTGTTACTTTCGGCTAGCACTTCCACAAACGCCGCTTCTGCGATCACCTGCTTCGCGACTCCACCGTCGCGCCCAGCACCATTCTCTGGTCGGGCGGAGGATTGCAATGGATTCCTGTTGCAGTGTTCGCTGGCGCTGGAGCAACAAGCCCAACTATATCCTACGGAACGATCGAAAGTGGCATTTATTATCCAGCAATTATCTGGAGCGGCGTTGAGATGGGCTGAGGCGTTGTGGATGAAGGAATCACCCGTGGTAGTTTCAGTTCCAGATTTTGTGAGGCATTTCAAAGAAGTTTTTGGACGCCCAGTGGATGATTCCTCGTTCGGTGAACAGCTGCTGCAGCTGCGTCAAGGGAAGAAAACAGTTTCTGAATATTCTGTGGAATTTCGCACTCTAGCCTCTAACAGTGGATGGAATGAAAGGGCACTCATCTCAGTCTATCGCCGTGGTTTGAATCCAGCTCTGCGTCTTCAAATGGCGATTTATGATGACAACCTGGGAATTGAAAAATTCATCCAGCAGGCGATGCGAGTGAACCAAAGGTCTCAGGGTTGTTACAAAGAATATCTGGATTGTCAGTCTACACTACAACAGAGCACAGGAAGTTCTACATCCGAGAGTCAAGTTGAAGAGATGCAAGTCGATACTTCACGACTTTCCCAGACAGAACGTACTCGGAGGAGAGAATTGAGACTGTGCATGTACTGTGGTGCCAAAGGAAATTTCAGACTTACTTGTCCCATTTGACCAGGGAGGATGATGGTAAGCTCAGTTTTCGATTACACCATTGTATCAGCACCCCTCACGATTCAGGTTATCATAAAGACAAAAAAATTCTGCGTATCTGCGACAGCCATCGTCGACTCTGGTTCAGCGGGAAATTTCATCTCCGGAAAACTCTGCCAAGATCTCAACATCCCACAAGTCAAAACTCCAAAGTCCTACTCCATTTACGCCGTGACTGGTGAGTTGATTAATCAGAAAAATGTCACAACAAAAATAAATCCCATTCAATTATGTGTGGAGAATACGCATCTAGAACTGTTTGAACCATTTGTTCTCCAAAATAGCCAAACAGACTTGATCTTAGGTCGACCATGGTTAATTCGCCACCAACCCACCATAAATTGGCAGTCTGGAAAGATAAGGGAATGGGGCTGTGCCTGTTCCCTCAATCGAACTTTCTTCAATCTCATGAATGTGACAGTGAGTCTATCTTCCGGATATCATCCACAAACCAATGGACAAACCGAACGGAAAATTCAAGACATCGGACGGTTCCTGCGCACATTCTGCCACTCGAATCAAAACATCTGGAGCCGTTATCTCATCTGGGCAGAATATGCCCAAAACTCGCTCAGACAATCATCCACACAGTTAACCCCTTTCCAATGTATCCTTGGTTACCAGCCCCCGCTGTTCCCATGGTCCGGTGAGCCATCAGAGGTACCCGCAGTGAATAAATGGTTTCAAGAGAGCGAAAGAGTCTGGGATCAAACTCACCAACACATTCAACAAGCCGTCAATCGTCAACAACATTTCGCTGATGTTCGCCGCCGCCCAAACCTTGAGTACCAACCTGGACAGCTAGTCTGGCTCGCTACGAGGGACATTCGGTTACGTCAACCCTGTCGCAAGTTAAATCCCAAGTACATCGGGCCATTTCCCATTGTGAAACAGATCAATCCAGTCACCTATCAACTTCGTCTGCCCCCGGAATATCGGATCCATCCCACGTTCCACGTATCTCTGCTGAAACCCCATCATCCATCTATATCTCACTCAGTCACAGAGGCCGCTCCAGAGGATAACCCCCCGGTACCATCTATTGAACCAGATTCCATCTACTTAATAAAGGAGGTATTGGACTCTCGACGTCGAGGGGGTCAGTTAGAGTATCTCATCGACTGGGAAGGATATGGACCAGAAGAAAGAAGTTGGGTACCCCGAAATGACGTTCTTGATCCTAGTCTACTCCTTGAATTCCATGCTCAGCATCCTGAGAACCCTGCACCACGGCCCAGAGGTAGACCCCCACGGCGTCGGCGTCCAAGGTCCGCTGGCGCGGACTCTGGAGGGGGGGGGTAATGTCAGGAGTAGATCGGTATCTCCAGCAGTCACTATGCAACGATCTCTATCCCCGGATTACTAATCACCTGCACCTGTTCACAATTAGTAGTCACATCCATCCCGGCATAAAAACACCCAGCTCACTCTCAGTCATTGTCAAGCCTCCAACAGGAACAGACCCAAACCCAGTTACCAAGAAACTCTCTGTGTCATCCAGCAGCAAGTAACGTAACGTAATGTATACTTACCTATAGTATACTAACCTTTATATCCATGTTCTGATGTCCTTAGGATCCACGTTATGGTCTCTGCCCGGTCCTGAACCCAGGTATCTTTCCTGAATCTCGTTCGCCAATGGATAACCTGAAAGAAAGAAAGCAAGTATCACAGAACTGAGTTTGTTTGATGTAACGCACATTGAAGAGGATCTGCTCACCTAAAAGTCTACACGCCAGAGTATCCGTCTTCTATTCACCTTGAAACACCAAAACCCTTTGAGCACGCACCTTGTATGTGACGAAATAAAGTTTGTTCATTCACTTACCTCTGTCTCCGAGCCTGTATCCTGACACATCTATTTGTAAGGTTTATTTGAATTATTATTCAAATAAATATGTATAAATTTAGATATATATAATTAAACATTATAGATAATAAATCTTACATTTATCTCACATATATGATTTAATTTAAGATAATAATAATTGTTATAACAATAATTATTATTTTGATTTAAAAAATGTGTTATTATTAAAAATCATTCTGAATCAATATAAAAGGCTATAAATGTGTTCAGACATTAACTTCGCACTCCTGCACTTCATCCATGCTGTACATTTGGATATATATACAGTATATGCATACATAATTCATGCAGTACAAAGCAATGAGAGTAACTGCAATATTTCAATGAAATCCACGAAACTTTGCAGATGCAGATTTGATCAGTGCTTAAAATGTCGAGCATCTGTGTTTTTGCTCTTTCAGATATGACTTTCACACACGAGGGCAACAAGACATTCACCGACAGATTGGTCAACTTTGAGAAAATGGTGAGTCTCGCAAAGGAATCGATCTCTCCATCTCAGAAACAGTTTGAAACGAGACGTCATGAATGTTTCTGTGTGTGTGTTTTCCAGAGAATGATTGCTAACACAGTCCGCATCATGAGATACTGCCGAAGTCAGCCATTCAGTAAGACACCAGTGCGAACTTCACGTCACAATCATGTTTCAGTTCAGCTGATTCTGAGGCATTTCTCTCTCTCTCGCTCTCTCTCTCTCTCTCTCTCTCTCTCTCTCTCTCTCTCTCTCTCTCTCGCTCTCTCTCTCTCTCTCGCTCTCTCTCTCTCTCTCGCTCCCCCCCCCCCCTCTCTCGCTCTCCCTCCCCCCCCCTCTCTCTCTCCCCCCCCCCCCTCTCTCTCCCCCCCCCCCCCCTCTCTCCCCCCCCCCCCCCCCCCCTCTCTCTCTCCCCCCCCCCCTCTCTCTCCTCCCTCTCTCTCTCTCTCTCTCTCTCTCTCTCTCTCTCTCTCTCTCTCTCGCTCTCTCTCTCTCGCTCTCTCTCGCTCTCTCTCTCTCTCTCTCTCTCTCTCTCTCTCTCTCTCTCTCTCTCTCTCTCTCTCTCTCTCGCTCTCTCTCTCTCTCCCTCTCGCTCTCTCTCGCTCTCTCTCGCTCTCTCTCTCTCTCTCTCTCTCTCTCTCTCGCTCTCTCTCGCTCTCTCTCGCTCTCTCTCGCTCTCTCTCACACTTCCGGTGTGGTTGTTGGGGGTGAATGTGCAGAGCGAATTTGAGAGCATTGTTCCTTTTTTTCCTTTATTTTCTTTTTCAATCTTTTTTTTTTCTTCTTTCTTTTCTTCTTTCTTTTCCCCTTGCTAGATTCGTCCGCCATTAGGGTAGGAAGGTAATACGGTTTCTCTGTGTGTGTGCGTGGTTGGTATCCGCTGGCATGGCGACTGCCAACACGCAGGGCACGTCTAACCTGTCCCTTAGGAATGGCTGCAGGTGCGTACCTGAGCCCGGGGGGACTGTGGAAGAACTGCTGGTGATAATCGGGGATAAAGCAGGGTTCGACACTATCGTCTCGGCCTCGAGAATGAACAAAGCGGTGGTTGTGTTTTTAAAAACTGAAGCACTTATTAATGAGTTGACTGTGAGTGGATTATGGGTGAAAGAGACGTTTGTATCGGTAAACCCGTTATCCGCGCCAGCAACTAAAGTTATAGTCTCTAATGCACCTCCGTTCATTTCAAATGAAGCCATTGTTAAAGAACTGTTACGATTCGGTAAGATTGCGAGCCCTGTTAAAGCGGTACCTCTGGCGCTTTAAAGCACGTGCTTTCTTTTAGGCGTATGGTTTATATGTTTTTTAGCTCTCCGGAGAGGACACTCGAGGCTTCTTTCCGTGTAACTCTTATGGTCTATGCTAGCTCGGAGAGTCTGAGATGCTTTGAGTGCGGGGACTTGGGCCATAAGCGTTTTTCATGTCCGAAAAAAAACGAAGTGCGCGCTTCCACATCTCGCGCAGACGATAATAACACCGAACACCATGTAAATATCGTAGAAACTCTGAGATATGAAGAACAAGATGATGGTGCTACAGAGGAAGTGGAGGGACAGCAAGAGGTGAGTGATTTTAATGTTAGTAATGCTGGATGTGTGGAACAACCTGGAGGAAGTCATTGACCAGATAAAGATGTGTGTTAGTGTTGATAATAATGTGAGAGATGCTGAGGATAAAGGGATGAACAGTGATGTTGTACAGGTAGCTGGCTCTCAGGAGAAAATGGATGATGAGTTTGAATGTTTATCACAGACACCGACGATGGAATGAAAGATGATGAGTGGCCTGAGGTGACTAAAGAGGCTGAGAAGGATTTGTATAGTGTTGAACAAAGCAATTCCTTTTTAGATCAAACTAAAGGTAAAACAGGGCTTGAGATAAGTGATTACTTTCCGGATACGGAAAAGTTTGTTTCAGCAATGAGGGCTAGGAAGATCAGCAGCTATGAGGAACTTACGCAGCAAAAAAGATACCGCCTTAAAAAGCATGTAACAAACCTAGGTAAAAAGCTAGGAAAAGCGAGGGGAAAATTTAGATAATCACTATGTCTGAATACTTTTCCTTTTTTTGTTTTCTCTTTTCTCTATGGAGACTTTGAGGGTGGGATCTCTTAATATCAATGGGATGAGGGATGGGAAAAAGAATGAACTACTTTTAGAAATGATTGGATTGAATGTTACTTTTTTGCAAGAAACTCATAGCACTTGCAAGAATGAAGTTGACTGGGGTCTATGGTGGAAGGGAGACTATGCTCTTAGTCATGGTACTAATTTAAGTGCTGGTGTAGCTGTCCTTTTTTCTCCTACATCTAATATAAATTTATCAAAACAAGAAGTAGTACCAGTAAGGTTTTTAATTGCTAAGGCTGAAATCGGTCATCTAAAATTTCTTTTTGTAAATATTTACGCTTCTAATGTTGGAGCGGAAAGTTATTCTTTGCTAAATTAGAAAGCGTAATCAAAGAAGAAAGTGATGATTTTCTTATTGTTGTTGTAGGAGGGGACTGTAACGGCACGCTAGATTTTGTTCTAGACAGAAACGGGGATGAACCTGTAGTGAAGCAGCGGAGTAAGGAGAATCCATTTGCAGCATTTATTAGAATAGTCAACACAGGCAAGGTCAAACAGTGGCAAACAGAACAGAGAAGGCAAGGCAGAGACAAACCAGGTAACCAGGCAAAGGGTCGAGGCAGGCAGAGGGAATCAGAGCACAGTAAACAGTCCGGGGTCAGGGCAGGCAGAGGGAACCAGAGCCCAGTAAACAGTCCGGGGTAAGGGCAGGCAGAGAGAATCAGAGCCCAGTAAACAGTCCGGGGTCAGGGTAGGCAGAGAGAATCAGAGCCCAGTAAACAGTCCGGGGTAAGGGCAGGCAGAGGGAATCAGAGCCCAGTAAACAGTCCGGGGTCAGGGCAGGCAGAGGGAATCAGAGCCCAGTAAACAGTCCGGGGTCAGGGCAGGCAGAGAGAATCAGAGCCCAGTAAACAGTCCGGGGTCAGGGTAGGCAGAGAGAATCAGAGCCCAGTAAACAGTCCGGGGTCAGGGTAGGCAGAGAGAATCAGAGCCCAGTAAACAGTCCGGGGTAAGGGCAGGCAGAGGGAATCAGAGCCCAGTAAACAGTCCGGGGTCAGGGCAGGCAGAGGGAATCAGAGCCCAGTAAACAGTCCGGGGTCAGGGCAGGCAGAGAGAATCAGAGCCCAGTAAACAGTCCGGGGTCAGGGCAGGCAGAGAGAATCAGAGCCCAGTAAACAGTCCGGGGTCAGGGTAGGCAGAGAGAATCAGAGCCCAGTAAACAGTCCGGGGTCAGGGCAGGCAGAGGGAATCAGAGCCCAGTAAACAGTCCGGGGTCAGGGCAGGCAGAGGGAATCAGAGCCCAGTAAACAGTCCGGGGTCAGGGCAGGCAGAGGGAATCAGAGTCCAGTAAACAGTCCGGGGTCAGGGCAGGCAGAGAAGGGTCAGCAACGATAAACAATCCAAGATCAAACACAGGAAACAAACTCAGGGAAATACGCTCAGAAATGATAGCCAGGAAGGTCAAGACTTCGCACTGGTGTGGTGCGTGGAAGTGGTTTACATGTGTGTGTGAATGAGATGCAGGTGTGTGTAATCAGCGCCGTGCAGGTGTATGGTGTTTGGTGTAATCAGTCCAGGGATGTGCATGATGGGAAATGTAGTCCGTGATAACCCAGGGAGTGAGTGGCTAATCGTGACAGAACCGCACGCACAGTCAGCCTCCTGTTTGGCTAGTGTTTTAAAAAAGCTCAGTCTCAGATGTGTGGAGAGTGAATAACCCTTCTATAAAACAATATAAACAATAATGAAGGACATGGACACTCCCACTTCTTATTTTTTTAACTTGGAGTGTAAGTCAGCAGAAACAAATGATTTTACTGAAGGCCAATAATGGACATATCACATCTGAACCATTGGAGATGCGAAACATTACTGTTGACTTTTATTCCAGACTGTACACTGCTGAAAGCTCAGATAAGCATTCCAGGACCGAGCTGTTATGAGATTTACCTGTTTTAGCTGAAGAAAATAAACTGTCATTAGAGAATGATGTCTCTTTTGAGGAAGTCTCTCAAGCTGTGATGGGCCTATCTTCAGGCCGTTGTCCGGGAATGGATGGACTACCAGCTGAGTTTTACAAGACTTTTTGGCCAATTGTAGGTCAGGACTTTTTTTAAAGTGTTTCAGAACTGTTGTCATGAAGGAATTCTTCCAACCAGCTGTCAAAGAGCGGTTTTGTCTTTGCTCCCGAAAAAGGGTGATTTAACACTCTTAAAGAATTGGAGACCTGTTGCAATCTTGTGTACAGATTATAAAATATTTTCGAAGGTTTTAGCAAATAGATTAAACAAAGTTTTGCATGAAATTGTACATAAACATCAGTCATATTGTGTTAAAAATCGATTAATTACAGATAATCTTCATTTAATTAGGGATGTTTTTGATTATGCAAATTGTAATGATATTAAGTTGGGCCTTTTGTCTTTAGATCAAGAAAAGGCTTTTGATAGGGTTGATCATGTCTTTTTGTTTGATGCCCTTAATGCTTTTGGTTTTGGAAAAAGTTTTATTTCAATGATCAAAATTCTTTATACCAGAGCAACATGTATGATTAAAATAGGTGGCGGGTTAAGTGTCCCTATAGAGGTTAGAAGAGGTATTAGACAGGGTTGCCCAATTTCAGGACAATTGTATAGTATCGTAATTGAACCATTGCTATGTAAGCTGAGAAGGGAACTAACGGGTTTACAGGTTAATACTATGAATCACTCTATTAAATTATCTGCATATGCTGATGATCTCACAATTATAATCAGAGAAGAAAGTGATATTCAAGTACTTAAAGAGTCTTTAGAGTGCTTTGGTAAAGCCTCGTCCGCTGTAGTCAACTGGAGCAAAAGTGAGGCTTTGTGGTGTGGAAGGTGTTCGAAAGGTCCAATACTTCCTGGTGGGTTAAAATGGGGGAGAACAGGGTTTAAGTATTTAGGGGTTTCTATAGGAATAGAGGAGTATTGAGATGAAAATTGGGAGGGCCTTGTGGAGAAAGTGTGTGCCCGGTTGTCTCGCTGGAACTGGTTGCTCCCTCAGCTGTCCTATAGGGGGAGGGTTCTGGTATGTAACAACCTGGTTGCTTCTTCATTATGGCACAAAATGATGATACTAGAACCTCCTGAAAAGCTGGTGAAAGAAATACAGCAGCGGATAGTAGACTTCTTCTGGTCGGGACAGCATTGTCTGAAGGCTGCTGTGCTATATTTACCAAGGCAAGAAGGAGGCCAGGGGCTGATTGACATCAAATCGAGACTAAAGGCTTTTCAAAACCAGACAGCAAGGAGATTAATCTATGGTGTGGATGTGAGCTGGGCTGAGATCGCATGTGCTCTCCTGAGAAGAGTAGGGAACATGGGATTAGACCGGCACCTGTTTCTGATGGATCTTAATAAACTGGATTTGACCGGACTGAGTTTTTTTTCTTTAAATTATGGACACTTTTTAAGTTCTCACGGGATGGAAGTGACACTCAGAAATTGTGGCTGAATGAAGAGCCCCTTTTCTTTAACTCTGCTCTGGATGTGGATGCTCTTAAATCGGACACTCTTAGAAAAGCCATGTGGGCAGCAAATATCTTAAAGATTGGACATTTGAGAATCAATAAAGAATGGATTAACCCTGAGAATTTAGCTGAAAAGTTGAGAATTAAATCTGTCAGACTGATAAAAAATGTATTGACTCAGATAATTGAGACCTTGCCTCAGGATTACAAATTGGCAATGGAAAGTTTTGAAAAAGAGACTGATCACCGTAGCTTTCCTCAGCTGCTTTTTTCATCAGAGAATGGTACATGGCAAGAGAAAGAAGGTTGCTTGCTCTCTTTTAAGACTCACCAGCCGAAGTACTTTTGCAATGCTGATAAGAAGGACATATACACTATGTGTGTGAAATCATGGCATCTTAAAGCACTAGAGGATGTTAGTGAGTCCAAATGGCAAGAGTTTTTTGGGCTAGGCGCCTCCCCCAAAGGCAGCTGGAGGTCCCTGTACAAACTTCCCATTGAGAAGAGGTCTGGAGACCTGCAGTGGAGAATAGTACATGGGAGTATAGCTACAAACAGGCACATAGCACACCTTGATCCACAGGTAGGGGAGGGTAGGAGAGACAGCTTTTCATCTGTTTTTAAAGTGTAAGAGACTTCAACCAGTTTTTTGTATTTTAGAAGAGTGATCTCAAAAATTAGGATTTTTTTTTAAATTTATGGTCCAAAATACAGTAGAAGAAAGAGGGAAGTGCATGTGTTGATAAATTTTATTTTTGGAAAAGCTAAACTGGCAATTTGGCAATTTGAATGGTCCTGGGTCAGATGATATTGTGTCCATTTTTAAAGGACTAGTAAAATCTCGCATTAAAATTGAGTTCACATATCATAAACTGGTAAATAACATGGAGAAGTTTAAACATAGATGGGCTGTAAATCAGTGTGTTTGTGATATTGATAGTGATGACTGTTTGCTTTTGTATATTTAATTTAATTTAATTTCTCTTTATTTTTTTTATTTTTTTATTTGTCCTGGAAAAATAATGTAAAATTGCATTTTTAATATTTTTTTGGTAAATAAAGGTATTTTTGAGCCTCTCTCTCTCTCTCTCTCTCTCTCTCTGGTATCTACAGATCAAGAAGCGCCACAGGTGACGGGTAAAAGCCATCAGGATGTGCGTGGCTATGTGCGTCACATTGGTGTGGTTGACAACCAGCGCACGCTATCCCAGCTGTCCCACCGGATCGAGCCGCGCCGGTCCTGATGCTTCAGTGCTGCTTTACCTCTGCCAGTGAATAAGCTATAGCTGTATATGAGCGTATATCAGCGTATATCCAGTCCAACACGTCTCGTGTTCTCTGGCTGGTTGTGTGAAGCTTCGTTTCAGTGTTCGGCTGCAGGGTGTGTGGACCTCTGTTATATTCTACCACAGATAAGATGTGGCCTCTTATTTTCAGATTGTGTTTGACACATGGTGTTTTAGAATCGATTGTAGGTTGAAAATGAAGTTTCTTTCAAAGCGTATGTTCTGTGGCAGCTTTTTGAGACTTTTTTATGCTCTGAATGAGATTCTGGGCATGTTGAGGTCTTGTTGGTTTTACACTACCATTCAAAAATTTGAGTTAGTAAGAATCTCTTCTTTTTTTTTTTTAAGAAATGAATGTTTATTCAGGAAGGATGCATTAAATTGATCAAAGTGACAGTAAATACAGTATAAAATAAATGCTTGGAACTTTCCATTCATCAAAGAACCATGAAGAAAACCCATCATGGTTTTCTCAGAAATGTGAAGCAGCACAATAATAATCAGTAATGTTTCGTGTGCATCAAAACATCAAAAATTGCAAAAATATTTGACTGTTTTTACTGTGTTTGGTCCAATAAATGCAGTATTGGTGAGCAGAAGAGACTTCTTTCAGAAACATTAACCCCAACCCTTTGAACGGTATCAATCATCACAAAGCATTTTAAATTTTATTTCTAAATTAGATTTATTTTTATGTTGATTTATGGAAGTTTAGGGCTGGGTGTAAAGATAAAGATATTTATATGAACTTAAGCATGAAGTAAAAAACTAAAACTAAATGGTGAATGGAGAACACGTGAGCACATTTCGAAAGCCTATTGGTGGCTTGTCTGCAAATCTTGTACCTTTGTGTGTATTGTGTAAATAAAACTGCCATAAGATGCATATTTACTGACATGTCAAAGTCTTTTTTCATTCAGAATTGTGTATTTTCACAATTCTCTTCAATTTGTTTCAGGTCATATATAGCTTACAGGTCATACTGTGACATAAAGTATGTCATAAAGATTTCCTTTAATAAGCAGGTTACAAAAACTGCTGTCACATGCTCAGAATATGAAACTATTATATTATAAAATTATTATTTTTGATAATGTTCACATTTTCATATATAATTGATTCAAGTTTATTTTAATTATCATATAAGTCACTATAAAGTTTTTAAAATCTAAAAATGCAATTTTATAAGTAATATTAAAGTAATATTATATTTATAAATACTGTATATATAATATTGCATATATTATTTCAAATGTATCATTTAAAAACAACAAACGGTAACACTTTAGTTTAGGGTCTAACTAGTCACTACTGGCTGTAAATTAAATATTGGCTGTTTATTAGTACTTAAAAAACACATATTATTACCTTATTCTGCATGAACACTTTATTACTTTATTATGTTTTGTGTTTCTTTTGAAAGATTGCAATGATGTCCACCCCACCCTGATATACTGTAGCCTACTTCAAGTACCATACCAAGTAGGCCTAAGTTGATATCGTTCACTAACAAACTGAAAGCAACTTGCAAGAGAACTTAAAATAATATCATGTCATTGTTATGATTTTTTTCTAAGGCACGTTTATAAAAGATACTTACATTTCCTAACTGAACTAAGGCCTAATCCTGGCTTAATCTAAGCCCCGTCTGTGAAACAAGTCACAAGTATGTAATTTATATAATGTTTCTACAATGACACCGGTTGTAATGAAGAGTGTGCAGGACCGGGCCTCCTCCGCCAGGTGTCGCTGTTTCTCTCCGCTGCTGTCGTCACTGATCTTGGCAGATCTGATCAGGAAGAAGTTGTTACACGTGAAATCACCGGATCGGACACTGACTGGAAATATCTGACACTGAGTCACAAGTTGACGCACTTCTTGAATGCTGTCCTTCTCTCCCGGGAAGACTGACCGCAGAATACAGGAGAGCGGGTACGTGTGTGTGTGTGTGTGTGTGTGGGGGAGAAGTTTATGATGAAATTATCACTTATTAATGAGTAATTTGTGCAATTTGTTCTGTCTGCTTTTTAACCTTACAGTCTGATTAACCAAAGCACGTGTGGATTTGGTTTAGAGACAGGTTTCTGTAAAATGTTGCTGTTTGCTGTAATAGAAAAACGCATAGGGCACGTTATATGTTTTGCACGAATTATAACATGTTGTAGCCTATCCTTTACAAAAAAGTAGGCCTGCTATGGTACCAGAACATTGTAGGTCCTATCAGATGCTTTTGACATGATGCTTCACAGGACTTCAATGGTGTTCTATATGTGCTTACATTGTAATTATAACGTAATAATGCATTCATTACATCCATAAATGCTGCCTCATAACTAGAATGATTCTCAGAAAGGGGAGCAGCCCTGTTATCACCTTATATTGTTTCAGTGAACTAACTGAATTTCTATTTATCCGGGTTGAAAGTCATTCTGCTGTCCTCTGCATTCTGCATTGTATGAACACACAGGCCTTCACTGGGTGACTGAGAAAAATCCCAATTATTCTGCTGGTTTTAGTTTCTGTTCCAGTGCATGTGCCTGGAAATGAATGCAGGAATGTTGCTGTGATCCTATTGGTTCATAATTTAATGAGGAAATATTGCACAAGAGAGAATATCAGGATCAGATAAAAAATACAGCAATCTCTAAAAGTATTTGGACATTTAATTTATACATACAAATTATGTCTTTGCATTAGCTACAGAATATCAAGGCAATATCAAGGCAAGTGTCATGTATTTTAAAGAACGATAACACAATCAGACTTGTCAAGGAAAACATTTCACAAACGGGACATTCTTCTGTTTGAGGTGTTACAGCAGTTATGAAACAATGATTATATTGTTGACAGGTGATCATCTGCATTTTTAATGTGATTCTCTACACCTGTGGTTAGGACACCTGTGGGAACTTGAGGAGAATTGACTTCATACATCCACTAACATTCACCAAAACACCAGCTGATTAAAATACATTGAACAAAAAAAAAAGGTTAGTGAAGACCCTTGTGAAAAAGAAGTGCTGCACTATAAATGTGCTTTGTACACTTGTAGTTGTACCTCAACTCCAAAGTGTATATTAAAAAAAAACCCAGCTTGCAGATAATATAATATTAATGAATTAAAAGGCCATATACTTAAAGAGTGGACACTTTTCATAAGTATGTTTCTTAATACACTGAAGTACATTTATGTTACATCCCAGGTCTAGGGTCCAGGAGAATAACATAAATAACTTCGTAACACCTGACTTCTTGTTTCTTTCTTTTTATTATTTTTGAAAGAAGTTGTTCAAATGTGTAAAGGTCAGCATAAGACATCAAAAATAAGCGAATTAAAAAACTTTGTTTTAGAACAAGACTTATTATTTTATCGAAGAAAAACGCTTAAACAAAATACAGATACTAAACTGACTCCCTTACTAGAGAAAAAGTAATGTTCACAATAAAGAAAAATGGCACCCCAACCCCTACAGCTTCCGTGCTGAGAACAGTGACATTTACAATAGTTATAATAACGAGGGAAAACACTCAACCACGTTGAGTATAAAAAGAAAACCGTTTACAGAAAGCTTTACAAAAGAAATAAGAAAAGAACAACAAACCAGGGGGTTAAGAGAGGAAAATAAATAATACAGTAGGCCTATTTATAAAAGTTTCTTTCCAACAACACAACAACAGTTTCAAACGACAGCGCTATGAACGAACAACATTCCCCCTCTCTCTTGATCCACGTCTCTTCCTCTTTTTAAAAGACACGCAGTCCAATATTGACCAACCACGGGGCACGTTACTGGCACGTTCAATTAGGGTGGTGCAACCTGCTGAAGTGACAGAGTGAGAGAGAAAGAGAGAGACAGACACACACAGTGTACATGTCTCATCATGACAATCTTAACGTTTTAATAATATTTCGTCATGCTTTAAAGAAGTGCAATTATTTTGATGTGTTCACTAACATACAAAAGCACATGTAGAGTTAATATATTTTAAATGTACTAAATTTCAACTTCATCATCATTACAAATGTGTAAACAAATATATTTAAATACATGACATACAAGTTTTAATAGAATTACATGAAAGTATATTCTAGTTGACCATAAATGCTTGTCAGTACATTCAGCAGTACACGTTAACCATATTTCAAAGACAATAGAAGTACTGTAATTATGAAATTACATATACAGAACAGATGCACTTAAGTCCTACTTAAGAGGGTAAAAAAACACACTCTGTTAAGTCCAGATAATTGCATTAAATATACATCATTGCATTTAATATAATCTATAATACATTTTCATTTAATTGCAATTATGCAATCAAGTGTACAAAAACATAGCATTCATTTTGCACTTAAGTATATTCTTTATAAGTAGTTTTTGGGGAAATTGAAGGTTTTATAGATATGCATTTTATTGATCAAGTTTTTATTGGAGTTCATCCTTACGACATTATATGATAATGGGGTGTACCGGTACACAAACATGACGGTTCAGTACAGCAGGGGGGAGTAAACTAAACACAAAATTGCTTCTTTTATGGTTTTTTTATTAAACTGTTTTTTTTTTTAACAAATGTGTCTCTGTGTTTAAATAAATTCAATTATAATTAACATTTTCTTAAAAAATGTATCTTAATGCTTAAAACTTTATAGGGAGCCCTTAATTACACATTACTAAAATATTAAAGGTTACAATTAACAACAGAGCCCAAATTATTATATTCAGTTGCTATTTATTTTTAGATATAATAATAAAAAAAAATAAAAAAAACATGTAAATTAGTGTTGTCAAAAGTAACGACTTCGGTACCGAAATTTAAAAAATGTGACGATACCAGCATTTCCCTCTATCATTTTGAGCTGTTGAACAGATTCTTAAACACCTCTGATTGGTTATTGCAATTTACACGCTCAACACATATGTCTCTGATTGGCTGTAATGATCAACGGTTCAAAAACATGTAGTAAATAGTCATTTTTGACGTTCTTCGCTGACTGCTTATACAGATACACAACTTATGAAAGCAAGCGTTTATCAGCGGATCCCCAATGTATCCACTGATCGATGAATCCGCTGATAGAAGCCGGCTTTCAAATGCTTCTGTGTGTTTTTGAAGCGTTGATCATTACAGCCAATCAGAGACACATATGTTGAGCGATCAGAGACTTAAATATACATTTTTACTGGTAACAAACAGCGTTGCATTACCGCGCGCCCCCTTCTGAATTGGAGTGTGGATCGCCTGTGACTGAATGTATTCGTCGTGCGACTGTATGCACAGTCCGGGACGAAGACATGTACCGTTACACCCCTAATATGATATAATTACAGAAAATGTGTGTCCTTTCAAGCACAGTTGAAACTGTACATGTTATTGACGTCAAAGAAGATTAATATTAGTCTTCACAAACACCACTAATAGATTGTGGTGTCAGCAATGGTGTAAATGATTGCATTAGCATGAAAACAACATCGTTGAATATTCTAGATCAGTTTGGAAAGACTGTAAGCAGATGGCCAGTCTATGATTACCCTTGTAAAGAGTACTTATCACAGAAATTGTATATTTTAAAATAATTTTCTTAAGTGCGAACTGAATGTAATATTCCCTATCTGTCAGTCACTTCGAGGTGGTGTCGATGACTGACACCAGGGGCCACACTTGGGAGCCCCAAACATCTCTGATACTTTGAGAAAAGGCCAATGAGAATTGGTAATTAGAATTTTTCATGCCACTCCCCCGAACATACAGGTGTGAAAGGGAGACGGCGTGCATCACTCATTCGGTTTTGTTCTTCTGAGCCCAGCGAGTTTCAACTCTACACAAGCTCATTTCATTCACCTCTGGAAAAAGTGAGTTGCTGGTGTTACAGAACATTTCAGCGATCCGTCTTCAAGTAGTGCACGGATAATTGCAGAGAGAGTTACCTTGGGTGGTTCAGCAAAAACAAGAGGGCAGCTTTGCCCTAAAAAGAGTAGCTTTGGTGGTCAAGGAGTGCCATCTCTGTCTTAACCTTGCTGAGATGAGACAGATCGTCAAAGTCCGCTTTCTTGACGCCCCCATCATGCCCTGCACACGTTCCTGTTCAAGATGTTATCGCAGAAACGCATCCTGACATGTGTGATAGACACCATCACTCAGGCTAGAGCCACCTCTACAAGGCGGACCTATACCTTTAAGTTGAGTCTGTTCGCTAACTGGTGTGCTTCCCGATGGGAAGACCCACAGAGATGTGAAGTCGGGTCATTGCTTTTCAGTGCAGTCACATCTCGATGCAGTGGATGGTAAGTCTTTAGAAAAGCACAACCTGATAATCAGGTTCATCAGAAGCACCAGGGGGTTAAATCATCCTAGGCCACACCTTATTTCCTCATGGGAACTCTCTGTAATCTTACTGGGGCTACAGGGAGCTGCTTTTGAGTCCTTAGAGTCAGTAGAGCTCTCTTTGAAGACAACCCTCCTGACCACGCTCACTTCCATCAAGACAGTTGGGGACATGGAGGAGTTCTCTGCTTGCGAAACGTGCCTTGAGTTCGGTCCGGCATACTCTCACATGGTCTTGGGACCAAGTGCTTACTATCCTTATAGAGACCAAACGGCAGTCCTTCCAGAAAAACGCAGAGTTTTTTTGTGATTATTTATGCGTCCCGTTTTCTTTAAAAATGCGATGGAATATGTGGGATATTTATGCAATTTTATGCAATGAAATTGCGGGAGCTTGCAAAAATTGCGGGAACTTGCAAAAACTGCGGTTTGATGAAAAAGAGAGAAAAAAAGTGATTCCCCAACACCCTATTCTCACTAGGCTACTACCTTAATGTAAAGAGTCATTTCTTATTACTTCCAATGATAAGCAAGCATACTACATCACAGAAAGTCCGACTGTAACGAGTGGGAATAAGGTGTGGCCCCTTTAAGAGCTGCGCGCTCCCTCTTGAACTGTCTGCATTATTATATTGTATGTGCCATGCGCCTCGAACACCCCATGTGTGCGGGTAATTTCTGTTTGATGCTACTTCTTTTATCTTATTTTGTTTATTAAGTAACGACGTGGACGGTAGAACGTGTGACAGACAGTTATACGAGTTCGGTTTGGGAATAAAGTGCGAGTTGAGAGATGCCAATCGCCTCCGTGAGTCTGTCTGGCTTCTGCAATAACTTCAGCTGTGAGCTATCCCTATTTTTCTTCCTGACACAACGCGTTACAAGACCTTAATAAACACATCAAACTTACAAAACATTTATGAGTCAAACAAGTTCTGTAGCTTTACTAGAGGAATATGCTAGAACTTCAGTAAAAATGAATAACTGAAATATTTAAAAAGAAAGTGTGCTCCTGTTTTACAGCTTTTCGATGATGTTCACGTCGTGTAATTACGTTACTTTATAACGTTCCCATGGCAACAGGGGGAAATGGCTGCTCTTGTGTGAAGCAAACGCAACATTTCTCAACTTTCTGCTAATATATCTGTGACTTTTTTGCGACGAAAATGCGGGGATTATGAAATCATGCAAGACCCGCTTATGCGGCGAAATTGTGGAGTATTTGAAAAAATGCGACCCCCGCATATTTATGCGGACTTTGGCTGATTATGCATTGAATTCAGCGATCGCATAATCGCGTTTTTCTGGAGGGACTGAAAGGGGCACCGAAGAAACCTTTTCATAGATCCTAGAACTATTGGCGGAAGTACCCGGATTTTGGCGTGTTCGCACTGCAGGAACTGGGTACGATTTTAGTTCCAGGTCTAAACCA
The DNA here is from genome assembly GCA_030578275.1 of Meda fulgida. Taxonomy (NCBI): domain Eukaryota; kingdom Metazoa; phylum Chordata; class Actinopteri; order Cypriniformes; family Leuciscidae; genus Meda; species Meda fulgida. The sequence goes on along the minus strand of CM060624.1, from coordinate 37,345,024 downwards.
GCACTATAGAACCTACTAGTGAAGTTAGTTTACACTGATTGGCCGAACGCGTGTGAAACACCAGCTCAAGCCATTTTTTTAAAAAGCTGTGTAAACATGCAGATTATAGCTTATATATTAACTATATAAAAACTAACTCTATGAATATGAAAAAAATATGATAGATGGGCCTCTTAACCTTTACACTGAGGAGAAAATCCAATTCAACTTTAAGGGGACCAAGTCCAACATGATTATGTAATTAAGTATTTCTGCTCCGCTACCAACACTGGATGTCAACCACACAGCATACGCTAATAACTTTTAATATACTGTCTACTTTCTATGTATATAACGTATTAGACAGGACTGTTAGACAGATCGTAAACGAATGAACACGGAGAATGTGAGCACTGTCTGCTCAGGCTCTGGCGTTCTCGGCGCCGTCAAAATAAAGGTCACGGCAACAAGCGCGGCTTACGTCACTTAAGAGTTCCTACTGGTGCTGCGAATGCAACCAGAAACATTTTCCTAAAGGGAACCATTAGTTCTCAGGGAACCATCATGGTGGCTAGTGGTGATGAGTGGCTCAGCATGAGGAAGAGCCAGCCTTGTTGTTGCTGTGTCCAGTACACTTACTGAATATTTACTTGAACCATACGCAGGTCTTCACAATCTCTGATCCGCTCTTTGTTGTTTTGGGGGACAGCAGAAAGGGAAGATTGTCTCCAAACATAGGATGGCCCATTGGATTGTGAATGCCATTGGCCTGGCATACCAGGCCCAAGGCATGCCGTATCCCTTAGGATTGTGTGCACGCTTCACGAGAAGTGTTGCATCCTCCCGGGCTCTAGCAAACGGCACCTCTCTAACAGACATCTGAGCAGCAGGTTGGACAACACACAATACTTTCCAGAGATTTTATCATGTCTGCGTTGAGCCAGTTTCCTTCCGTGTTCAATTGGGCTGGGTGTACCGCTTGCACACATAATAATAATAATAATTCATTACATTTATATAGCGCTTTTCTCTGCACTCAAAGCACTCTACATAGAAGGGGGAATCTCCTCAACCACCACCAATGTGCAGCATCCACCTGGATGATGCGACGGCAGCCATATTGCGCCAGAACGCCTATCACACACCAGCTTACTGGTGGAGAGGAGACAGAGTGATGAAGCCAATTGGTATATACAGTATATATATGGGGATTATAAGGAGGCCATGATGGACAGGGGCCACTGGGCAAATTTGGCCAGGATGCCGGGGTTACACCCCTACTCCTTCGAAAGACATCCTGGGATATTTTGTGACCACAGAGAGTCAGGGCCTCGGTTTAACGTCTCATCCGAAGGACGGTGCTCTTTAACAGTATAGTGTCCCCATTAATATACTGGGCATTAGGACCCACACAGACCACAGGGTGAGCACCCCCTGCTGGCCTCACTAACACCTCTTCCAGCAGCAACCTGGTTTTCACAGAAGGTCTCCCATCCAGGTACTAACCAGGCTCAGACCTGCTTAGCTTCAGTGGGCAACCAGTCTTGGGCTACAGGGTGATATGACACAGCGCCTTCCCCTCCCTTTTTTGTCCATGTGAGTTCCCTGGACTGGCGAACCCTGGATGTGAGTTTTCCCCCATCACCCTTGACAGTTAAATTCGGTGGAGAGATCGACGCCAAGCCTGGTACTTGTGATGCATGCCCTTTTCAGGTCAGCTTGTATACTTGGGATAGGTGGTCCAAATGTAGCGATTCCCTATTAGTTGTCCCATATGATGTATTGTCCATGATACAACTGTAAACCTGTGTCTTCCCTTTAGGCCATGCTCTGTCTCTTCTGCCAGTTGCTGCGTTGGTAGTAGTTCCTCCCTTTCAGTTTGGACTTACCGCAGGGACCTCTCTCCATGTCCAGAGAAAAGGGAAAAAAAAACAGTTGAAGCAACCTATTCCCATTGTAAGTGCTGTCCTCGCTGTACAGGACTACACGACTACACATGGGGTGTTGGGTAGGCTACAATGTTGCGAGTGCTCTTCTTACCTGGCACACAGGATTTGCCAACATCTGCACCACCAAAACCTCATAACACGTTGTGGTGCTTTCCCTTGGGAAAGTGGGATAGTGACTGACAGATAGGGAATGTCTCGGTTACTATCGTAACCTCCATTCCCTGATGGATGAAATGAGACGTGGTGTCGCTCCGCCCTGAAATGGTCGGGACACTGTATCGGCTCCTCAGCACAAAAATGAAGGAGTGATGCACGCCGTCTCCCTTTTATACCCGTCCGGGGGACTGGCATATGCAAATTCCACTTGCCAATTTTCCTTGACCTTTTCTCTAAAGTATCAGAGGTGTTTGGGGCTTTCAAGTGAAACCCACCTAGTTTCAGTCATCGACACCACTTCTCGTTACAATATTAACAGACGTTTTCAGACACTTGGTTGCATGTTAATTACAACTCATTTCAAATGTAATATAATCTAAATTTAGCTGATCTTTAGAGTGCTTTTTTGACCCATTTAAGTAGGACTGAAATGGGAACTTGGCAACGTATGAAAAGCATGAATGATAACCTAAATATACTTTAAATACATTTAAAATATATTAACTTTAAATGTAAATTTGAATTACACATACACATAAACAGTTAAACAGTTAAAATGATACTTTTAGTGTGCCAGTCATCTTTAAATCACAACAAACGATTGTTAAAACATAATGATTTAAAGTTTACTTTAAAATAAATCTTTTAATTTAACATTATTACAAAGTGCACTTTTTAAGTTTACTTAAGTGTGTTAAGAAGCATAATCGCGTGGCCTTGGTTATTGATTATTAAGTGGCATTTTATTTAATTTATATTATATTATATTATGTGCAAGTAGGCTTATAATTAAAAATATATATATATAAATTTAAGATTTGAAGTACAACTAAGCACACTTCCTTTTCACAAAAGTACGCATACTGGTATAGTCTACACTTATGCTGTCAGCTGATCCCTGTTAACATGAGTGTCCTACAGTATAAGTCCAATGATGCATTGTCAGTACACTTGTTGATCATACACCAAACGTTGTGCTTTCTGATATTAATTGAAGCTTGTTGTTATGAATCTTGCTGATTTAAAAATATCACAGTGATAAACGTATGCAGCTGGACAGGCATAAGAACACAAACACACAGCGCCAAACATTACGTTCACACCAGCCTGTGTGTGTGTGTGTGTGTGTGTGTGTTGATTAAAGCAGAAGTGAGCAGTTTTCAGTGCCAGATCAAATCACAACATCTCTCCTCTTGAGGAGCCTCATCCCTCGTTCTCCTCTCATCCTCTCCTCTGTTCTTCGTTCTTCAGGAGAGAAGCGTGTTTCTAAGTGCCATTATGCTATGGCATCTCTGGGCGGCTCCTTTGTGCAAATCAAATCCGATGACATCCTCTTCTACGAGAACTGTGGCGGCGGGAGTTTCGGGAGTGTGTATCGCGCCCGCTGGCTCTCGCAGGATAAAGAGGTGGCGGTGAAAAAGCTTCTGAAGATTGAAAAGGAGGTGGGAGTGATAGTCGCCCGAGCTTTTCATACACATGCTTTAATTGTCAGTGTGATAATCATTTTAATTGCCTCTCTGTGTGTCGACTCCAGTCCGACCAGCGCGGTTACGCCTCCCCTCTACTCTACGCTCTCACAGCGTCTTTTGTGAACTGAAATTCATAGACTATGTCTTTAAGAGAAAATTGTCGCATAATTAAGTCATATTAGTTTCAGCTGAGTGCAGTGTTTGTCTTTGGGGTGAAGTGTATTTACTTTTAAGTGCTGGATTCATTGTTGTCTTTGTTCTTCGCATATAGTGATTTTCGAGCATAATGTCTCTCTGGTAATGTTTGGGATGGGACCATTTGGTCGGGGGGAAATTACATTAAAAATTATAATTTGATGGATGAACTAACCGCTTAAAAAGTTAGTAAAATCACACAAATGTATCATCAGCAATCTAATAAAACCTCAAAATCATCTGATTCACTTCATATTTCAGACTTTTTTAAGTCAGCTTTTCACTTTAATTTTTGTGCTGATTATTTCATTTGGGTTACACTTTATTTTAAGGTGATGTAGTTACATTGTACTTACCCAAATAAGTACGGGGCAGTTATTGTAATGTAGTTACATGTCCTTACTATAGAGTTAATGTTAGGGTTTGGTTTAGGGTTACTCACTTGTAGTTATACATCATTACTATAGTAAGTACATGTAGTACCATGTAACTCTATCACCAATAAAATAAAGTGTTACCAAAAAAGTAAATAAAGTGTAATTAAAATGTATTGTACTAATTTAAGAAAATAATGCGTAAATTGAATCTGCATTATGAATCTGTAGCATATTGTCATGTTTCAATTCTTTGTGCTGGCTGTATTTGTAGGCAGAAATTTTAAGTGTTCTCAGTCATCGAAACATTATCCAGTTTTATGGAGCGATCCTGGAAGCTCCCAACTATGGAATTGTTACAGGTCAGTAAAACATGACTCATCAGAGTGAACATCGCAACATTTATTGCAGTGTTTGCAAGGCAGGGATTTTTTGAAATTCCTCAATCGCTCTATTTTTAGTATTCTCATTTACATATTACATAGTAATACCCATATATCACTGTCTAATTATTTATTCTTGCTATTTGTTCTTGACTTACAAGCACTGGTACTTCCTTCAGGAAATGCTAATTTCTCTGTTGATCTCAGACCAGTTTCATTTGCATTGGGTTTGTAATAAGCAAATAACAACAATAAACAGTTATCCATTGGTATCCAGCTTGTGAATTTGTGTGCATGTTTTTATAATTATTCTTAATTATTTGGATAAATCAGACTACAGAAGTGCAAATATAAATGTTATCTATCAAATAGTGTTTTGTCCATGTTGTGTACTATATTGAAATATAACATTTTTGATGAATCTATGATTAATGAAATTGCGTGACCTCTGTCTGTAACGAGACGTGGTTTGTTGGTCTGCATCTGCTTTTGCTGTGCTGAGTGAGTGTGACTCAAATGAAGATGCAGTGATTGTAAAAGATCATAAAGTGCTGTGCAAAGAGTCTATGGTCCGCAGTATTGAGAGACAATTGAGTCTCTCTTTATGAAAAGTAAATGTAATAAGAGCAGGTGAAGGTGACGTTTATGACCAGCTTACCTTTGTCAGCAAGGTTATTAATTTCCCCTGTGTATGTATCTCTGTTTGAAACTGATAATCTGACCATTATATGATGTGTGATTAGAGTGACCTAAACCAGTTAAAAGTTAGTTTAAGAGTTAAACATACAGTATTCATGAATATTAACAGACTCAACTTCACTTGTATGCCAGTGGTATGTGTCTGTATTTGGATACTTCACATTCTTTTGGGAACACATCTTTTGTGGTGGGACATCCTGAATCATTTTCTTTTTTTTACTAATTTTAAACAGAACTGTATTCATTATTTTTTTTATTGCATATGACGTTTTTTATAACCTATTACTGATATTAATTTAGACACTACATGGAGTACTGGTACTTTTATAAATTATTGTTAAATGCTTTACTGCAAAGTCTTATAGATAAATTAGTAATTTGATATATATTCAATCAAAATTAAAAATCAATACAAAATATATTATATAATTTAATTATGATTTAATGTATTTATTCAATAAAATTAAAAATGTATATAAAATAAAATATATTATATAATTTAATTATATGATTATATATATATATATATGTATATATATTCAATACAATTAAATCAAAATTAAAAATCTATATAAAATATATTATTTAATTATATGATTTAATATACATATACAGTACGCAAATATGAAGCAGCACAGTTGTTTTCAACATTGATAATAATATTGTTTCTTGAGCATCAAATCGGCATATTATATAGTCTGGGTTTCCCCATGCTGCCTCCCCGCAGCGCGATTTTATTCACGCTGAAAGGCAGTATGGATACCATGGGCCAGATTTTCGCCTCATTTAGGGAACCAATCACAGAACGGGGAGGCAGCAAGACGATGACGACATCTATGCACACCGAAGCAGTTTGTTTATTTCTATGGATTCAACATGGCAGCAGACGCGAAGCTACCGCATGTTTATCTTTCACAAACGGCAATAGTCGCTGAACGTCATTGTTTACACAAAAATATCTTACCCATCGTCTTCTTCCTTGTCTAATTTCTGTCGCTCTACATACGTCATGTGGTATAATTGAAACGATTGCATATGAGCTACGTACAGGCGCATTTAACAGACATGCTTAGCACCCAATAAACGGCGCCAGGCAATCGTAAACCACGCCTCAAATACGAGAAAATGTACATGTGGTTCCCAGACCCAAGTCTCAACGAGAATTGGGTCTGGCGTTAGCCAGGCTACATATTATAATGATTTTAAAAGGATCATGTGATGAAAATTCAGTTTTGAATAGCCTATACTTATTCAGCTTTGAAATACTTATTGCACTATTAATATTTAAAAATCTAATAAGTATTTTATATGAAAAATTATATTTCCTCATGTTAGTCACATGTAACAGTTGGGTCGTATGAGGCATCTAAACATCAAATAACTAAATAAGGTGTGCCTTGAAATGGGGTCAAAGTCCAAAGCTTAGCACTCATTTGTTTGTTTTTCAGCAAAAAGGGCTGTCAAAGTTTGAAACAATTTTTCATTTAATAATTTTCCTCTTGTATGTAGATGTCAGTGTTTCTGTATATAAGGGATTCTGTAGTGTTTGAATGTTCCCATGTATTTAGATGATGTCATTGAGAATTTGAGCTCAGAAACAGCATATTGTGATAAGGTGACTTTCCCTTTATATCACAGTACTTGATGACAACTAATACTGCACCACGTAGTGGCACCACGTCCCACAGCATGACAGCAGTGATATGTAAAACTGCTGCCCAACACGAGAGATTATGTATTTTAATTTGTATTCTATGTGTGTGTGTTTGTGTTTTATGGTAGAGTATGCCAGTTGTGGATCTCTGTTTGACTATCTGTCCAGTGCCGAGAGTCAAGACATCAGTATGGAGCAGATTATGACCTGGGCCATGGACATTGCTAAAGGTATTATACACTTACACACATAAACTGAAAAAAAAAAGATGAGAATTAGCCCCTGGTTTCACAGACAAGGCTTAAAGGGATAGTTCACCCAAAAATGAAAATTAGCCCAGGATTTACTCACCCTGAAGCCATCCTAGTGTATATGACATTTTTCTTTCAGACGAATACAATCAAAGTTATATTAAAAAATGTCCAGTCTCTTTCGAGCTTTATAATGGGAGTCAATGGGTATATTTTTTTGGAAGTACATCAAAGTGCATCCATCCATGATAAACGGGCTCGACATGGTTCTGGCGGTATAATAAAGGTTATAAAAAAGAGTAACACTTGACGATATATAATGTAGCATATAGGAGTAGCGTAAGCATTGACGCCTCTCGCGGTTCAAACAAACGGCTGGACAGCAAACTCAAGCTCCTCCCACATTTCTCTTCAACAATTCTCGTTTAGACGTTAACATTACGTTGTGCGTCGGGTCAAGGGTTACTCTTCTGCCGTAAATCGATGAGTCTTACGGTCGTCTGCCTGACGGATTTTAGTCCATAAAGTTTTAAATATGGAAATTTTTCTTGCACAAACGCATCGGTTCTCGCGACCCAGCGGGACAGGTTGGGAAGCTCTAGCCAGGTTCCCAAGAACTGAACCAGCGTGGTCATGAGAACCACAGACGTAGACGTAGCGTAGACGGAGGCGTAGCGGCACGGTCATAAGCCGCGTTCTGTCAGAGGAGATCAGGGATGGACTATCACTCCACGGGGGTCTGCTCTGACAGGGGTCTGTCGACAGAGGGGGACGAGAGTGTCGAGGCTCATAAGCGGCGCACACTTCCATCCGCACTCTGTGGGGGCTCAGAGATGGGGAAATCAGTTCTGTCTTTAACCACATTAGGGTGGTTAAAGACAGTAGACGGTAGAGCAAAAGATTCTCCCCCGGCCCTCCACTGGGGGAAGGAGTGGCCCTTCTACCAAGTCCTCGCCCATCTCTGAGCTGTCCGTGTTAGGAGTGCCGCTTTACCTGCCGTCTGCGGGGCTGGAGGTGCCTTCCTGCGACCACCTCCATGGCGCGGCCCGGATGGAGGCTGCTGCTGGGGCCAAGTGGGAGGGGTGGGAGTCCTGCAGTCCGGCATGTCCCGCAGCTCTGTAAGATTTCACCACCAGGGTAGACGAAAACTTAAGGGCACAGTTGCATCGCAACAGAGCGTTCAACAGGGGGAATCCCAGTGTAACCTTTAGCCGCGGCCCCATCCAGGGAAGAGAAGACGGAGGAGGTCACCGAGCGATCACGGGAAGACAACAGGAACTTCCAGGATCTCGTGACCTCCTCATGAAACCTCCGGTAAGAAGGGAACTGGGGGGGGGGGGGGTGTGCGCAGACGGGTGTCAGTGCTTGCAGCCCCCAAGAACCAATCAGTGGACGGGTCCACTCTAGTCCGATGCTCGCTGCGGCCCGGGCAAGCATGGCTGTCAGTTCGGGGTTGGGCTTGGGCAATGCTGGCACAACCGAAGGTGGCAGCACAGCCGAGTCTTTAGAGAATCCAGCCCACCTTGTGACATGGGGAACGTCCGTAGACGGCCCCGCAATCATGCTCGGAAAACTCATGGGTTGCTAAGAGCAAGAGGGGGGTGTGGTCCGAGGAAAGAGGGTGTGGCCCGAGGAAAGATAGTCTGGGCTTTGTTCCACACCGTTACCCTCAGGTCACCCTGGCCACCAGCCAAAGTATCACCTCTCGTGGAGGGGATAGACTGGGGTGTGGCAGAGGGGACTCTACCTCTAGTGAGGTCACAGAGTCTTGACCACAGCTCAGCGATGATCACGTTCCCGCAGTGAGAACATGACTCATCCGCGAACGCTGCCTTAGCGTGTTCTAGACCCAAACACGCAAGACAGCGCTCGTGCCCATCGTACAACAAAATGGAACGACTGCACCCCGAAGTGCACGGGCGAGACATCTTTAAAAAGACGTGCCAAGTGCAAACTCTTTTTGTGAGAGGAAAGCTCGCAGCAATGCTGAAGCACCCAGGGAGAAACACACACGCTGAATCACGTATCTTATAGTAAAAGTTACAAGTTTGCAAAGTCTGCGTCGAAATAATACTGATTTACCAAAGAATCTACGGTGAAATGTACAGAACAAACAAAAATATGCTCTCCTGAGACATTAAGATAGAAAAAAAAACTTTCCTAGAATCAGGATCCTTTGGAAAAGTAATGTTATTTCTAGTCCATTGATAATGTATATCTATTCACTCCTTCATGCCAGTGGGCGGGGCCAAAGACGTGATGATGTAGAAGTTTGCATTGATTTGATTCTGCAGAGGCCGTCTTTTGACGCACTATTACGTCATATGAACACTATTACATCATACGTGTTTTTGCAAGTAGTCTCTTTTGCTTACCAATATTGCATTTATTTGATCAAAAATACAGAAGAAAACATATAATTGCAATTTAAAATAACTGTTTTCTATGTGAATATATTTAAAAATGTAATGTATTCCTGTAATTTGATGCAAAGCTGAATTTTCAGCATCATTACTCCAGTCATGTGACACTGAAGACATTTAAAAGCTTCAAAAACCCCCCGAATAATTCCAATCTTTTGACGGCAGTGTAAGCACTTTAACTAAAATACAAGCTTCACATGTGATGAACCCCTCTAGGCCTCCATTATAATCGCAGTACTGTAAACACATTTCCTGTTTGTTTATACACACAGAGAATTGGGAGAAGCAACAGATGTTGTTATTTTGACTCAAATACTTCTTCAAGGACCTTCAGTATAATAATAGCCCCTTTCGCACCGGGTAGTTCTAGGAAGTGTGGTTCCCCGAGTACTAAATGTTCCCAAGGGCCATTTTTCTGGTTGCATTTACACCGCCAGTAGGAACTCTGAAGTTCCTAGAACTAAAATCGTTCCCAGTTCCTGTGGTGCAAACACTGCAAAAAGCGGGTACTTCCACCATTAGTTCTAGGAACTATGAAAAGGTTCCTCTTGTGCGAAAGCCCCTATTGACTTATAACAAAATCAAATTCTAGTCTTTCACAATTTGTTTGCTTGTATGTTGTGTTTTCTCTCATAGGCATACACTATCTGCACGCTGAGGCCCCGTTTACCGTCATTCACAGAGACCTCAAGTCCCGAAATGGTTTGTAACTTTGTGAAATAAAGACTGTATAAATATTTATACAGTAAATATTGAGTTCAGAAGTCCTTGAAGTGCAGAGTACTGTCTATTTCTATGACCTGAAGACCTTGTGTTTCTTTTCAGTTGTGTTGACAGCAGATTCAGTACCCAAGGTACATGATCACTGTCTATTCATAAATACAGAATCAAGTTCTCTATATGTTATAAGTTATGCATGAAAAAGTTAACCAAACTCTCTGTTTCCTCAGATCTGTGATTTTGGGGCATCTAAGTTTCACTCCCACACCACCCACATGTCTCTGGTGGGCACATTTCCCTGGATGGCCCCTGAAGTCATCCAGAGCTTCCCTGTGTCTGAGACCTGTGACACTTACTCTTACGGAGTGGTGAGTGTGTGAACGTCAGCGGCAGCGCTGGTGCTTCTAGCTACTTGCACTGAAAAAAGTGAAAAGGCTATGCCATTCATTACTATTATTCTTCTGCCGTAAAACTGATCGTGCAGACCAAACCGTAAAGCCTAGAGACTTGAAGCATGGCAAGATGGTAGATCTCAATTTGGGTAGATATTGACACAAAATATTTTTTCACCCAATCAGAACCAAACCAGTGCAGAAATACTCTCTGGAATCTGAATATCAATAATTATCATTATTGAAATAAAGGAAAGCCAAGACGTTCAAAGTGCCCAGAGCCTTTTTTACAAAAATGGCTAAAACGGAATCAGATATATTCACCAAACTCGTAACATACACATATAGGAAAATGCGTAAGAGTCTATGATTGGATCATTATTGCAGTGATTATTATGTTTCTAGCATGTTAAACATTTGGCATCAGTTCTTCTAGCCCTAATTGATGGAGTGTGTAGCTTTTCATTTCTTAAACAAACATGTAGTAAGACACATCATGACCATATTCCAGGATGACAATGTCAGGATTCATCAGGCTCAAACTGTGAAAGAATGGTTGGGAGGAGCATGAAGAATCATTTTCACACATGAGTCCAGACCTTAAAGAGTTAGTTCACCCAAAAATGAAAATTATCCCATAATTTACTCACCCTCGAGCCATTCTAGGTGTATATTACTTTCTTCTTTTAGTCAAATACAATTGGTGTTTGTGGCGAACAGGACGGCCGAGGGACGTGAGAGAACGGCGCGAGGCCGGTGGTGCGATTGCTAATGAGCAACACCTGTGAGGCACACCGGTCTCGCATCTCTCACGGAGGAGCGGAAGCATAAAGGAGGAGCGACGACGTTGATGATCGAGAGAGGAACAGGCCTGTATTTTAGTTGTTTTGTTTTTGTATTTTACTTTAGCCAGCAGTCATCCGCGAGGGGCTGCTGGCGGTATTTTCGTCTGTTTGTTTTATTTTAAATTATTTATATTTTGATTGTTCGCCGGTTCCCGCCTCCTTCTTCCCTGAACATTGCTACAGTGTTATATGTAAGGGATAACACACCCCTTGGATGTTATCTCAGAATAAACCCGAGAGGGTGATCAGGAGGTCTTGCATCAGCCCGAAGGTGTTTATTCTGAGATAACAACCGGCTGGATGTTCAATAGGTCTTTAAACGCAAAGCTTCCGCTGAGAGAGCAGTTGCAGCGGCAAGTTCAGGCTAGATGGACATTAAGGGATACAGTCATACCACTTATTACACAGCATACACATAAATAATTATGGGATAAGAGATATTGATCTGAGATTAAACTGTTTTAAAATCGTCCCTGTTTGTAATCTTATAATCTTTTAGATATCTTATTATAATATGATCCAACAGTGCACAAAACACTAGTCGCAAAATGGCAGCAGAGCGTTTCTATGAAACGAGAGAGCGAGTCCACGATACTGGATGGCATGATTAAATAACTGTACACACAACTGATTTGACTGAGTTTTAATATTTTATTAGCTCACCAAACGCAAACCTTCCACGAGGAAAAACCATCCCTAGCAAGTGTATAGAAGGCCTTTATTAACCCCTGGAGTCGTACAAATTAGTTTATGATGGATAGATTAACTTTTATGGCCTTCAAAAACTCGAGCTTGGAAGAGCCAGGATATTTTTTAATATAACTAAGATTGTGTGTGGCTGAAAGAAGAATGACATATACACCTAGGATGGCTTGAGAGATTTTGGGACCATCCCTTTAAGTTCATTGTGAGTCTTTGGGATGTGCTGGAGTAGACAGAGAGCTGGACTCTTGCATTGTCAATACAAGATCTTGACCAAAAAAGGATGCCCGTCTTGATGGAAATAAATGTTGTGATGTTATTTTCATGAAGAGGTGCATACATTTTTGGTCAAGATCTTGTATTGACAATGCAGTCCAGCTCTCTGTAAAGCCTCCTCCAGCACATCAACACTAGAAAATGATCTTTGGGAAAATTAATATTTTTATACAATATTTAAATTTTGAACCAAAATATAATTTGAGAAAAACTAATACATTTGGCAGTAACAAATGAGGGTATTTTTTTGTCAGTTTTTCGTCTTTTTCTTATAGCTGTGAATTATAAGCAGGTTTCTTTCAGGTCCTGTGGGAGATGTTGACACGTGAAATTCCCTTCAAAGGTCTGGAGGGGCTGCAGGTGGCCTGGCTGGTGGTGGAGAAGAACGAGGTGACGGGAGATTCTGATTGGCTGTGTCACTGATGAGGTGTGTTCAGCCGGTCGATGTGTGATGTTTTGACGTGTGTCGTGTGTGTTTTGCAGAGGTTGACGATTCCCAGTTGCTGCCCAGCCAGTTTCGCCTGTCTGATGAGAAGCTGCTGGGTGACGGAACCAAAAGTAAGTACAAACACAAACATGTTTACCTTGAAATGTAAATTAGGTCACATAGTAGATCATGACCACAGACTAAACCAAGCCCAGTCATACAGTTTAGGAACGACATGAGACTGGTGGATCAGCTGTGGGTGGATTATCCTGTGGGATCTTATTTTAGCAAATACAGTATAAATTGTTATGATTTTGACACTGCATAGCAATCATACAGTAAACATTGATAATGACATACATTGGAGAGCATTAACAATATGTTGCATTATACTACTAATACAGTAATTATGCAGTGCTTAAGTAGATTGGTATTTGCTCCACGTTAAAGTGCAATGCATTAATGCATGAATAATAGATAAGACATGCTGTTTGGTTAGGACATTAATAACAGCTGTCTTTATTAATATATGACTGTCTCTTATCCTGACATTTTTAATTCATCCAATCAAAGTTCATTTTATCTGCCTCATGTCAGGGCTTGTTTTTTCCCTCTCAGTTTCACTCTGTCAGATCACACATCTCCTCTGAACGCTCACACTCATTTAAGTGAGCTTCATGAATTCATGTTGGCTGGCGCTGACGTCCGCCTGTCACTCACAGAGCACGGGCGTGCCAGAAAACAGTATCATAACACTCAAAACACACTCAGATTGCAATTTAAGCTACACACAGCTGTTGTTCAACTCTGATAAGTATCATATGGACGTTTCTACAGTGCGTTAAACTGATGACAACTTGCAAACGTTTAATTGAAAAAGCTGTTAGTGTCACACTGCCTGCTGCTTTTGTGAACCGTTTCAACCTTTCAAGTACTGGTGAAAAGGAAGTGCACTTAATTGTATTGAATGTGCACTTGTAGTGTACTTAAAAATCTTAAAAAGTAATTTTTAAGAAACGGTACTTGCAGATTATATATTAATTAAATAAAAAGTTGAACATTTTCATGACTGTTTCTTAACAAATTTAAGTATGTTTTTAAATTCACTTTGTAATAGTCAAATTAAAAGTTTTACTTTAAAGTACAAAATCATTGTTTTAATAATCTTTTGTCATACTTTAAAGAAGTGCATTTATTTTGATGTGTTGACTAACATACGAAAACACATGTAAAGGACTTGATTATAATTGTATCTGTAGTGTGTTATTCAGTATTACATTTAAAGATAATATATTTTTAATCATTACAAATGTGTAAAAAAAATAATATTTCAATACATGTCATACAAGCTTAAATATAGAAATGGCATTAAAGTATATTTTATTTTACCATAAATGCTTGTCATCCATTCAACTCTACACTTAAACCATATTTCAAAGACAATAGGAGTAATTATGAAATTACACATAAAAATGTACTTAAGTGGGCCAAACAACTCTGAAGTTGCATTTAATATAAAGTTAATTACAATTGACTTGCAATTGAGTGTCCGAAAACATTACATGCAGTTTGCTCAAGTATATTCTTTTTAAAGTATATTATTTCCGTATTAAGTGCTCTTTATAAAAAGTACGCTAAAGTTTTTTTCACTAGGGAGTTCCTGTTAGATATTGGTGTAGTGTTTATTGATCAGATCTGAATTTGAGTATGCTTTATTTGCCAGGTAAGCAAATCGTCAGTATATATCATTTTGACAGTCTTTTAGAAGAGTTCAGTGTTTCCGAAAGTGTCTGTGCTTGAAATGCTGATCTTCTTAATAATGCAGATGTTGTGATTGTGCTGTAGGAGAGGCCGCTGTTCAAACACATCTTGTCTACGCTGGAGTCCATGTGGAACGACAGTCAGTTACCAGAAAAATGCAACACGTTCCTGCAGAATAAAG